>JAQPPZ010005206.1:0-38123 GCA_028583015.1 Wollemia nobilis | reverse complement strand
AGGTATCAAATCAAAGTCTGAACAATTAAGCGGTAAAGGTATCAAGTACCATAGAGTTTTGCAGGCTATAGAAGATCAACGGTTGCGCTTCATCATGATAAGATCTAACGGACATGCATTACCCAAAGGAATCAAAGTTGGTCTTGGACCCATGTTGACTAAGAGATGAGCAACTCTAAAAAAATTAATGGTTGCGTCCAAATACAAGCCAATCCAATCAATGCAATCTCACGAAGTCATCAAGTGTTGACAAGTCAAAAGTTTGAAGAAGATCCACGGCTACGTTGGCCCTAATCAAATCCAACGACAATGTTTCCTCAGAGATATTATAAGCTAAATTAAATTGATGACAACATTAAAACCACTTGGATCTGACGGTAGCGATTTAATAAAATTGCATAAGCACAAATCATGGGTTAATCAACGATTTTTCCCATCAAGGAAAAGATCCGATGACAACAATTCACCAGGTCATCAACGACATGATCATAGTCAAAGCCAAATAAATGGTTACGCTTATCCATGCTTGAATCCAATGGTCACAATTCATCATGATGATTGAAGGGTAATATACAAGCACCCATTTCTTTTAATCCCACAATGGTGATAGACCCTTCCCAGATCTACGCTCGCACATGACAAAGATGTTCGAAGGTTAAATTATTATTTTCTCACATTCAAAAAATTAATTAAGGTAATAAAGTCAAACTCCTACCCTTAATCAAGATCAACTGAGGGTCTAAACACATTGGTAATCATCCCTTCTCCTCGAAAAACTCTGACGTATGTCTAAATAATCAGAAGAGCATGCTAGATCATATATTTGATTGAATGGTGAGCTATTGACAAGGTAATTGGGTTATAAAAGGTTATGTATTAATGAGATATTAGTAACTTTTTTTCACTTTGATTAACCTTTAATAAATAAATATTAAACGAAGGTTAAGACCTTGATTTAATATTGAGTCAATGATTATTATTTGCAAAGATATAAGTGCGTAAAATCAACTAACCAATAAATTTTGGGTATCTTCTATAATATACGTGACCACCATTGACATATGTTTACTATATTGTAGGACTAACATTTATGCAGGTCCAAAAGTATCAAATGGAGGTACACGATGCATATCTCATCCGACGATAATCATGAGTTGGTGGATCCTTAAAGACAAGAGCATGATTTAAAGGGACTATAGAGATCAACGACGACAAATTGAAAGCAACAAGATCGAATGATTAAAGGATTTGAATGGGTGTGCGCCTCCATGAACGAATCTGACAAACAATGACTAGAGAAAGATGTCACCTCATAATATCACGCTAACACCTGAGTAGGACCAAGGTGGCAGATCATCCACGGGAACAACCATTGAATAGAGTGATCTACAACAAACAACAATGACTATGAGGCAGATTAAAGAATAGGTAAAAGACTAGAAGAAATGGCTAAATTAGGCAATAACCAAGGGAAAAAATAAACAAACTATCAAATAGAATCACACGGACTGTACGAGAACAAGGATGATATAGACTATTCGGGTGACAAGTCCTGTACAAAAGAATAAAATCAAATCTTTATATATCCACTGAATGTGATCGTGTACGACGTGAGGGAGAAGATAAGCTAGTTTGAGTTGGGACCATACGAGAATTCTCTCAAATTATAAATAGGGATATTAAATGCAATAAAAGAGACATCAATAAGAAAAACAATGAAGTGCAAAATATGAAAGCCTCAATGGTGCAACCAACTCCTATTCTACATGTGCAGGAGACATAAAAATCATGGTAAAACTAAAAAGACATTTCAACTTGCAGAAAGTTGCTTACTCAACGCTTTGACGGAATATAGTTACAGAGGGGTCACTCTAATGGAGTATATTTATGGAAGTGCATTATAGGTGCTTCCAACTCTTTTTTTCCATTTTGTATTTCCTTCTACCTATCACTGCCCTCTTTTTTCAAGGCATTCTCTCCCAACCATCATCACCATCCACTCCACAATACACCATCTCTTCACTAATCGTTGAGAAAATCAACTCCTATTTCTCCCTCCTCCCTCATATCCATCGTGTTATCAATGCCATATCACCCGTTTGCCACTCACACTCTTCACCATCACATCGGGTCCCTCTCTATTCTACGTCAAAATGTCACTCTAACAACCTAGTCTAATATTAATTCACAAAATCAAGATGACCAGGAAGAGTAGGAAAAACAAATTTTATATATATATATATATATATATATATATATTGGTTCACTAGTTTTATATTTCTTAAATCCCTCAATACACCATTTTAGAGAGCCTCCTTCAAACCAAAGGGCGAACAAGATAGAATATCTAGTCCCACACAACTTAGAACTAGCTAGATAGCACACAAAGAAGATCAGAAGAAATAGTGTCAAGTGTAAGGCTAGGATCAGACCAAAGATAATAGATTCAAGAATCATAGGCTATAAAAGGAAGGATCCAGGTTCAGAATCTACATTAAGAATTAGAGATAGCAAGTTTTGCTAAGAGGTATACTTGAGTGCCCTTTTGAGTTGTGTTGTTGTATTTCCTTTTGTGTCTATTTTCTTGTTCATTTCTTATTTCTCCCTTTAATCTGCAGGATTTTGATAGAAAAGTGCTGAGAAGCTAAGATTATTTCTAGACCTATTGATCCTGAGGTTTAGAGACTCTATTGTTACCATATTGGAACAAGAGAGTAAGAAAAGTTATGTTACATCATTTGAATAGAATTTCTTCATTGTATTGATATATTTATTTGAAAAATAGAGTTAAATGGCACTCTACCAACTTTGTATGTAATATTATGTGAAATCAATACAATTATGGGTCTCATTTCTATTAATTCATTATCTCAGTACTATGTGTTGCTATGTAATGGATTACATTATTTGAATGTGTTACGTACAATTCTCTCGTTGGCCAACTGTTATGTTTATTACAATATTTGAATGAATGTGATAGTGTCAATTCTTTCTCAATCCCTTTCTTTCTTTTTATTTTGCAAATGTTGTTAAATTGTTATAACATTCCAATGAATCTAGGTACCGATCCACATAAGGCATAATAATGGTTATTTTCATTGTTTGGTTATTTTAATACATCTAGTGTAATTCTAATATGGAGTGTGTAATCCATATAATAAATTACCACTGGGGTTTCCTTACCTATTCTATAACTTTTCTGTAGCAATATCTGTTTTAATAAGAATAAAGAGGTAGGTTGACTAGAGCCTATAATAGCTCGTTGGTTTAATATGATTTCTTGTAGCATGACAATCGTATCCTATGGATGCAAGAAATATTTCCAACAGGGGGTGCATGACCCTTGGTTAATTTAGGTTAAAATTATATTATGACCAATGTTTGACTTTAGCTTTTTAAAGGTTGAATAATTTCAAAGATGTGCTTCCATCATATCGGGCATAGATTAGGCGCTATAGTCTAGATTTTCAAACTTGCATGATTTTTAGCCAAAGGGGACGCATGACCCTTACTTCAGACTTAATTAATTTGATAGCCTCAAACCTTATGTTATAATATTTTTGACGATGTAATATTATTGACTCGTTTGATTTAACCTTCAGGTTGGTTATGAAAGTGCATCCGTTCAGATATTGTGGGAGCACGTGCATCCATCCAAATCGAGGAGTTGCTCAACTTTTACCATGAAGGGGGCACATATCCTCAATTTTCCATTTAATTTTTTTAATCTAAACCTTAGGATTATTCCTTATCACTTAGGACCTAATGTTACAATTTATTTTCTTTTAAGGACCAAAGGACTTAAGGGGACTTTTTAAGTGAACATTTGATCACCTAAGTTTTATAAGCTCTCTGATTATTGGATAAGGTCAACGATCACTTCCTTAACGACTACTGATCCCATATGGTTTTAATTTATTGCTAGTCAAGCATGTATAGCCCCAGTAGAGGTTTTCAAAGATATCTCAGACACTAACTCAATCTGCATTTTTTTAGTTTTCTTTCTTTTTTTAAGAAATATTTTGATATAAGCAAATTGTGCAATGAGGGTGTTTGGGTTGAGGATCAATTTTTTGGCTAAAGAATAGAGTGTAATGATTTTTAACTCAACCATATTACCAAAGATAACTCTATCTCTTGGATCCTAAAATTCCTTTTAATAACATTTGGAAAGTGAGGCTTTGTCATGATGGACAAATAACTCTAATTTTACTATGTTTTGTCTCACACCATATGATACTTGCATGAGCATTCAAATGTGAAAATTGAAAGCATCATCAATATATAAAATAAATTCCCCCTTATCCTATTTGTTTTTAAAGAAATAAATAGTAAGGAGTACTCATCATCCCATGATAATCATGAAAAACAACACAACTAAAACCATAAAAAGCAAAACAGTAAGGAAATCACATGATTAACAAAATAACACAACACTCTAATAGAAATATCACTCTGTTTTTAGATTTTGTTTTGTTTTTTTTATTATTATTATTTTTTATTATTTTATTATTTGGGTTATTTACTGCCTATTGGCCCCATAACAGGAGTTGTAGACCTTGAGATGCAGACCATTTATAGGATTTTTCTTCAAATCTCCTTCTAAGGTTTGTAACCTGTAAGTATTTTGACCAACAACTTGTGCTATTTGGTAAGGACCAAGACACTTGGGTTCAAGCTTTCCTTTCTCACCATGCTTATCATTTTTAGGATCCCAATAGATTACTATGTCTCCTTCAATGAAGGGAGTACCTTTTGCTTTCTTCTTAAATGATTTTATAGTTTTTTGAGTTTGTTCAATTATTTTGTTTAGGGTTTCTCTTCTTTGTTCTTGTAACAAGATAATTTTTTCTAGCCTTCTTTGCAAGGCATTAGGGTTCTCATGTTATTTTAATAGCAGGGAAAGTGCTAATTTCTCTATTTTGGGAGGCAACAAGGCTTTTTCTCCATACACCATTTCCTAAGGAGTTCTTCCTATATTTCTTTTTAGTGACAACCTATTTGCCCACAGAGCAAATTTTAATTCACTATCCTAGCTCTTATTATTCTTACCCAAAGATATTTTAATTTTGGTTATTAAATTTTTATTTGATGACTCAGCTAGACCATTTCCTTGAGGGTAATAAATTTGTAGAGTGGGAAAGTTCTATTTCATACTTAGTACAAAATTCTACCATCTCAAATGATATAAAATATTTCCCATTGTTTATTACTAATTTTTGAGGAACTCCAAACCTGGTTAAAATTATTTCTTTTAAGAAATTAATAATAGTTTGAGTTGTAGAACTTCTTAGAGGAGCATATTCTACCCATTTTGTGAAGTAATCTATTGTAGTTATGATCCATTTGTGTCTGCCTAATGAGTTCAGATTGATATCTCCAATAATATCGATACCCCATTGTGTGAAAGGTGCTTCTATGATCACTAGTTTGATAGGCATATCAGCCAAGTGCTTCTTACCTACAAATACTTGATAGTTATGGCAATTTATTAGATACTGATATACATCTTTGAAAAGGGAAAGCCAATAATAACCTACTCTTATAATCTTGTTAGCAGTAGCTTTTGGTGTAAAATGTCCTCCATAGAAACCATCATGGAATTCTTAGATTGTTTTTGGGACTTCATTTTCATACAGATAAACTAATAACACACCATCATGGTATCTCTAGTAAAGCACACCATCATGCACATGATATTTCTATTTTTGTACTTTTACTGATCTTATTCTATTAGTTGGCATGTCTTTTGGGAAAGACAGAGTTGTAAGTATGCTAATATTTCATCATACCATTTACATTTAGTATTATTAATCCTCCTGATGTCATGCATCTCATCTATTGTAACAACATTATTAGAGTCCTATCCTTTATATGCTAAACATTTTGCTAAACACTGCCCTCTTAAAGTTTTGACTATTCTAAATTCTACATCGTATTGTAATAGTTTCAGCATCCACCTTGCAGGCCTTTCTAATGGTTCGGATTGAGTGAAGATATCATTTATTGCTATGAAATGGATGCAACAATAAACCTTGTTAGAACCAAATATACCTTTGAAATGTTCTAAGGCTTGAATCACTACATAAGCATATTTTTCTAATAGGGTATACTTAAGATGTGCTCCTTTTAATCCTTAACTAATAAAAGCTATTGGCCTTTCATTATTTTCATCATATTTTTGAGATAGGACTATAGTAATGGAATGTTCAGATGCAAATGAATAGACATTGAAATATTTTGAGTAATCAGGGCAGGTTAAGACTAGGACAGTAGAAATGGCTTCCTTAATATTTTTAAAAGCTTCCATATTTTTTGGTGTCTATTTTATTTCTCCAGTCTTCTTGACCATGTCATTGATAAGTTTGGTCATCTCTGCAAAATTAGGAATGAATCTTCTAACAAAATTTATTTTGCCAAAGAAAGACCTGACTCCCTTAATTTTTTTAGGAGGAAGAATTTTTGAGGTAGCTTCTATTATTTTTTTATCTATACTCACCTTTTTTTTTTTAAATTATGTGTCCTATTAATGATGTGCGACATGATATCTATATTGAAGGTTTTAAGATCTTCATATGTCCAAGCAAAGTTTTTCTTATTTTTCTTTAAGAAACTTATGTATTCAGCTTTTTCTTTTTCTGGTAAAGCTTTGTTTATTTTTACTATTTTGGCTCTTCAAATGTACTAATGTTAACATCTTCAGGTATAGTTTCTTTCTGAAGAGGTTTGTATGCTTTGTCAAAATCATCAAATAAAATTTCCAGAGAAACTAATCCTTTAGGTATTCTATTTGTTTTTAGTTGGGTTACTTCCACTGGTTATCCTATTTGATATTTCAATTTTTCTCCATCTTTTTCATTACAAATTATGTCAGCATACTAAGTCTGTAATGTCTTTAAGTCTTTTATATCGATATCATCTTGAAACACGTATAAGTAGACAATATTGTCTGGTACAGAAGGTTTATAGATTGAGATGGTTGGGAACCTATCCATATATTCTGTAGTAATTTTTGGACTATCCAGGCCTGATGCATTTACATCTAAAAGGTCAACAACATGATTCTATTCTCTAGGAATGTATGAAATATTAAAAGCTAAAAAAAATTCAATTTTTTCCAATATTGCAATTTTATACAGTTTTAACTTATGATGTTTGGTTTGATACTTTCCTCTTATTTGTTGGATAATTGATTCTGCATCCCAGTTATAGTTAGGTAGTTTATGCCTAACTCTTTAGCTTTTCTAAGTCCTAGTAATAAATCTTCATACTCAGCTACATTATTTGTACAAGGAAATTCTAATTTGTAAGGAATACTAAGGTAATTTCCTTTCATATTAGTTAAATTGACTCTTGCACTTGCTCTAGAGTGAGATTTGGCTCCATAAAAATTCATGGTCCACATTTCTTGTGTTAATACTCTATTTGATTTAGCATAAACCATTTTCATAATTTTTTGATCTATATTTTTAACTTTTGGTACTTCTACAAGGAAAGGGTTATTCCATATTGAATATATTCACATTCCTTTTTATTATACTAAATTTAATAAATTTATCATGGTAGCATCTACCTTACTTAACTCTACATAATATTTGTTGAAAGGTTCTCTTCATAGAGTTACATTTTCCTTATTAGACATAGAAATGGTAGCATAAGACCAATCCAATTGAATAGATCCCCCTAATTATTTTACCCAATGTCTGTTGAGTAGGAGTGAAAAGAAAGGATCAACATCCACTACTACAACATCCATCACTATACCTTTCTTGGGGTGTTGGTCTAGATATACCAATAATCTAGTTATCACTCCAACACAAGGTACTTTACTGTCCATTACTGATAAAAGGGCAGAATCTCTTGTGCGGATTAATCTCATCTGGTAAGCTATCATATTGTGTGAATCTCCACTTCAAGCATACAACTATGGATTACATACCTCTCTCATTCATCTTAATTATATCTTAATGACACATAAGAGTCTGACAAAGGATGGTGATCTGGTATCTTGTTGATTTTGTCTAGCAATATTACAAGATGGGTCTTCTTTTTGTTCAATAAGTCCAAATACTCTATAGAATTGTTCTCTATATTTTTGAACTTTCATAAGCTCACCAAATGTGATATTAACCTTCTATTTACTGAGTTCTGGCCTAGCATAAAATTCTATCTTTTTTATATCAAGTGGTTTATTGCTTTCTTCTTTTGGCATCTCTTCCTCTGATTATACTAGATCAGGGTTTATCTTTTTGGGGGTCTTATCAGTTTTTTCTATACTAACATTTCTATTTTTGGAGGGTTGTTTTCTTACTTCACTAGTAGAAGCTTTCTCTGTTTTTTTAGGGATTGTTCTGTTCCTTAAGTTCAGAGCGTGGGTAACTTCTAATTCTTCTACCTCCTTAACAGTTGAAATTAATTTTCCCTGCTTCATTTTGTCATATCTATACTCATTTGGACTTTGTAATGTTTTAGTACCTTCAGTAATTAAGATCTGGGGATGATGATTTGAAGCATATTTATCCATGTTTTCTTCAAAAAGTCTCTATCTTGATTCATCTTCTAAAGACCAACAGACATTAATTCTTATGTTTTCTTCTGAATCATCATTAATAACTATATTGTGTTGTGTACTTAAGTATATACCATATCCTTCTGAATGTACAACTATGGGTTCCCTCTCTGCATAGACTATATTCCCCTCATTCCGATACAACTATGTTTGTTGCTAGGCACTAGATCTCATGTATAAGCTCCATACGTACGGTGGTCTATCTCATCAAAAGCTATCTTGATCCTCTTTAAAACCTGATCCTCCAAATGTTCGAATGTCAAAGGGCCTAGAGAGCCCTCGACCTTTGGGAGAGGAGCAACCTAAACCTTTATATCTTAAGGTGGACCCCATAGTCGAAGAACAACCATCACATCGTATAGAAATGCTTTTAAAGAGGACTTTTTTTTTGGAGGCCCTAGGATTCTAATGAACCAAATAAATGCATGCACACCTTTGATATAGAGAGGATCAAAAGATGAAAGGAATAGATCATGGGTGAACAAGTGAACTCCACCTGGGGAGTATAGTCACAGTACTGAAAAGATCCCTGATCCCTTCTGTTTTAAAAGGCCTTTTAAAATGGCACTACCCTCAATATTCAAAAGCATTTTAGAGGTTTATTCAACATAAAATTTTCAACTCCTCTCTATTCTAAGGGGAAAAACATGACCATTAATTTAATTCAATTTAATTTAAGAGGGGTTACGACTTGATTCTTATTTAGGCGCATCCCTTCATTCTATCAAGTGTTAGATCTCAATCCTCTATAGTTCCTTCCCTCGGTTGGGATCTAAGTGAGTGCACCGATCTCGATTATATATAGATGGGTATGGTTTGAATTTTAAGGTTGGGGTTGGGCTATTTTAATTTGAGGTTGTTTTTACCTGAATAAGAGGAGAAGGTGTCCTTTATTGATTGGAGCGGTTGAGTTTGCAAAGAAAGAAGAATTCACCCTTTTTAAAACATGGGGTTCTCCTCTCTAAGCAAAAGGGTGACAAAAGGATTTGGCCTTTTAAAAAGATCCGATGGAGACTTGTTAAGGAATAAAACATGTATCCCCCAGCATAGTAGGAAATCTTAGTGTTCAGGTTGTGTTGGTCAATTCTATTATATACGTTAAAATAACTTCTAAGCCTTAAAAGCACTCTCCCTTCTATTTAAAAGATAAAAGAGCTCTACTCTGCTCTATTATAATAGATTGCTTGCTTGCTTGCCATATGGCCTAGCCCTATCTATGTATCTACATATTCTGTATTTGTTGGATATGCTCCTTCAAAAAGAGTACCTTCTACAACTCCTTTAGGTGTTTTTCCAACTCACTATTGATTAGGTTCTCACCTATTTTTTGAGAGGAGGTTGTTTCACTTTTTGATATCTATTCAACCATTTATTTCCTGATTGACTCTACTCTGTCATAAAAAAATAGGATTGGAATTCAATAGTTCAACTTTTAGATAACCTGCCTCTAAGCTTGCAAGTTCTGATCTGAGCTCCTTAGAAGAGAGCCCTACCAACTCTAATAACTGCTCTTGGAAATATATTAGTGGTGGTGAGTTGGAACCCTATTTTAGATGCAAAGAAAATAGATAATCTAATACCATGGATTATGCCAAGTAAGCTCTACTTCACCCTACCCACCCTATCTTATCAAACAAAAATGGTTTGCTTTCATTCTCAACTGCTATGGATGAGTACATAATTGATAAAAAGGCTCCAATGGATAGAAGCGTGTATTTAGAAGAAGGATAGATACAATAGATAGTCCCAGTGAGTAGGGTTTACTGCCTAAGTGAGAAGGATAAGATTAATGATCCCACCCACACATAAGATAACGAGATGCTTTCCATTTTAAAGGCACTTGGCTTCTTTAGTTACGCACTCTTGGGCTCAATTGATAAGAAGATACCAACCTTTTATACTTTATTTCTTCTTCTTAACATACCTAAAGCTAGGGAGAGTGATAGAGAGCCAGAGATTCCAGTTCCATTCTATGGATTTAATTACCCAGGCCATCTGATCATTCCACTTTTAAAGTTGGTTCAAATCCAGCTTTTAAAGAACACTTATGTCAGGGATCCAATTACTCTTATTCTTTGGTGGGTAAGGAGTGGGAGGAATAAGGGGCTAGTGATGGGAATGATAAGACTAGGAATGATAGGGATGATTAACCTTTATCTAAGGCTCAAGGGCTTTTAATCTCTACCTACTGCTCTAAAATCAAGGAGTTAAGCCCTTTCCATTCGCTACCAATTAGTATGGTTTAGAATGCTTATATATTGATTCCACCGAGACTTTGAAATGATTACTGGCCTTTTATAGGATTGTGGGAAATAAGTCGTATGGTGGGTGTACGAGTGTAACATTAAAGGGAGCTATGTTTGTACCAATGATGGAGTAAAAAGCTGATACTCGTGATTGATCTCCTCAAAAGTTTAAACCAACCATGGGAACTTATAAATCTAACCTTTTGATTTGATTTAATTTAAAAGTACCCATCAACTGATAAAGCTCCTAGGAATGATACTAGCAAAGAAAGGTAAGCTCCTGGGAACCATAGTGATTATGCCCTAACACTCAAGTACTAGTTATTTGATTACCCACCCTAGCTCACATGGAGCATGTTATGCCTACCAATGGAGATTAGAATGTGCATTGATAGATATTTTTTCCCAATTATTGATAAAGATACTGAGGAGAAGGGCAAGATCTCCCACTGGCAAAGAGCTATCTTCTTTGGGAACTCTCTAGGCGAATGGGAGCTCTCTATTCTAATCTTGAATAGACCCTATATATTTTAATAGAGTGAGGGATGATGCTCTTTGGTCCTCTATTTTAAAAGTGGATTGGTGTATTTTAGAGGTGGCAAAATAGAATAGCAATAGCGATGGAGGAAATATTCTACTACCCGACTTTTCAAATAGAGGTATCTCTATGTTTTAAAAATGCCCTTTTAAATTACCACTCAGAGATCATTTTCGTCTCTATACTCATAAGCCCAAGAATGGCTATGAAAGGAGATTGACCTTAACTTAAGGGAGATAGCTTTTAAATAAGCACTCAACCCCTTCATTAAAGGGCATCTTCTTTATATAGAGAGGGACCTGACCCTTCAAATATGGGTCATTTATGCTCTCAATTCTAAGCCAACACACTATCTATAAAAAGTACTAGCCACTCCATCGATTTATTGATCAAGGGTCTACTGATTCATTGATCGAGGACCTTATTAATCTAAGAGGCAATGGCAGGTTTAGAGGGATAAATATATGCTCTTTTTAAGAGTTCTCTATCTAGTTGGTTCAATTATAATGTAAAAAATTAAAAGGTGTGTAACTCTCTATCTGGAGTGAGGTTGTATGTTTCTTTTTACTACATAAACAATCATGATATTGGTGCAAAAGAAGGGAGTTGAGTTCTGTTCATTTGTTATTATATAAATAATTATATAATCATGATCTCGGTGTGAGTAAGTGTGAGTAGGGAGTGAGATAAGTGCATCCATAAATCCAGAATGGATGGAATAGGAAAATTTCATGGCCCCAACATTCGTATCCACTATTCCTTCAGATGTGTGCAGATAGAGAGTTTGATCCTCACATGAAAGGATGGAAGCAAAACTTTATAATTTAATTCGAAGGCCCTGTCGGTCCTTTATCCTTATTCAAGAAGTATGTATTCAGGTATGAGTCCATAACTATGAGTATTTGGACCAAGGGATAGAAGAGTATCATGCAACTCTTGGGAAATGTTTGGTGCTTAAAAGAGGATCCCTATGCTCTCGATGAATGATCTTGACCTATCGGTAATGTGTGTCATGTGGTAAGGGAACCAACAATTTTGATGGTGTGTCATGTGGTAGGGGAACTAGCCTTATAAAAGGTATGTCAAGCTTTTATAATATAAGGGGGCAAGAAGCCTCAAAATATGAACGATCCTTTCCAGACCTATCTTTCTAAGGTCGAGTGCTTATAACAAACCTTGATCTAGGTGTGTTGACCTTTTATAATTTAAGGCGGGAAGAAGTGATTTTCTCTTTTTAAGGTTGAGTGCTTAGGATGAAGAGCCAATGATTTCGATCATTTCCTCTCCCTCAATATTGATGGATGTTGGCTGAGTGGATCTTCCCAAAAATGATCGAATGAAGGTTAGTCGATTGAGGACTCAAATTCAAAAGCCCCCAATCTCATGATCAATGCTAGAGCTTTCCCCTCCTTTTATCTCAAGGTTAGTCAATTGAGTTCCTCTCCTTCAATTTCTTGATCGAGGGCTCTTTATTTCTTTAAGCAGTTGAGTGGAATCGATCTCCCTCTAGATCTTGAGGTTAGTTCTCTACCTATCCCTCTATATTATGGTAAATATAAAGGGTTGGTCAACTTTTTGATGGTGGAAGAAGAGCTGGGGGAAGAAGAGTTCTTTGGAGTCTTTACTAAGAGCTTTTAATAAAGAATGAAAACTTCACCCTTGTCCTTGGGGTTGTAGAAAAGGGCAACCCCAAGATGTTCTTTCCCTACCATTACGGATTTATCAGCTTTAAAAGGGCTCTTAAAAGGGCACTCGAAGATCCATGGATCACTTCTTATTTTAAAAGGTCTATCTCTCTCCTCTATGTTGAAAAGCTCTAAAATAGAGAGCGCCTTCGGAAACACTTCTTCCTCTCAATGATCGGCCATCCTTTTAATGCATTCCGATCCGACACGATAGGCATCGAACAAGCTGGACACCTTTTAAATTAAAGGTAGAGGACCTTTTCTCTCTATTTTGAAGGGGGTCAGGTAGGAATTATTTCAGAAAGAGGTCGCCCTTTAAAATAAAAGCTTGCCTTACGTATAAACTCCTTCTCAACCCGGAATAAAAGGAGACTACTAACTCCACGGAACCCGACCCGCTCCCATTCACCTTAATATAAGAGGGGATAGACTTCACCGCCGAACCATTAATTAGAACTATTATATATGTATGTTGGAGCCAAATTTGACTCAACATTAGATACCCCTAATTTTAAATTTTTTGGCTTTAATAAATTTAACAAATGTTGCATTCTCCTTTGAAAAATTATTTTTCAATGGTTTAGTCCTTAAGAGCAATCATAAGAATATTAATCTTAATCAGGTTTAAAATTGTGGCCTTGACCATTAATAAATTTTGCCTTGTGACAGTTAATCAAAGAGCCTTTTTCAGATTAATCAATCACTAAATTGTTATTAGCCGTTGGGCCTCTCCGATTTATAGAAAGGATTGTAACTCATGAATCAAATAAATAAGCCCCCTAAAAAAAGGGCCTTGATCCTTATTATAACATTGATCAAAGGATTTCGACCTAAATAAAATGAACAAACCCCTAAGTCCATGGGTATCTAATGAATTGATTATAACATTCGGGCCTAAAATCGATTAAAGTCTAAGTTTTAAAATTTTATCATAAGGAAAACAAAGGTATGCACCCCCTTTGTGCTTAAAAACCAAGCAAGTCCAAAAATCTGGATGATAGCGTTTCACCCTCTGAGATCAAATAGATGCACTCACATAATCAACCTGAAGGATAAATGCAAAAGAAAAGATCATAGTACAAGTATATAACCTAAGGTCTTGAATGTAAATTTAATAAAATCAAACTGAGGGTACACGCCCCCTTTAGATAAACATTGAACACTTTGGATAGATCTAAGGGTAGTGCTTGAATGCTCCTCGATCAAACATATGTGCTTTCATAAGACAGCCAAAGGTTAAGTCAAACAAGTTGATAATAGTGCACGGTCGAATGTTAATGTCTCTAAGTTAAAAAGGAAACCAAGTAAAGGGTTATGCACCCCTTTGATTAAAGTGTCATGCAAATAAAATATCCAAGGGCAACACTTCATTGGGATAAATCGGATGATCGCGCTCGATCTAAATATGAGAGGGTTAACATTAAAAAGTGTTAAGTGCCTTGGGATTAATTAAATTGCTAAACTCGATTAACGAGGGTCTTAATACGTTGATAATCATTCCCCTTTTGTTAATCATAAATTAATAAATATTAAAAAGCATGTGCACCTTATGTTATTTTTTTTTAGTTTTACAGGTCAATAGAATATCTACGATAGCACTTTCTCCTGAGTTAATCCGACAGTAGCACTCACCGCAAATTGATCGACCATTAAAATCTCATATCCGATTCAAAGTCAAAACACCCATGTCTTTGGCAAATCTAATGATTGCACATAATCTAAGTTGATCCAACGGTCGCGCACCAAGAAAGTAGTTAACTGAAGATTAAAAAGCCTCCTTTTGGAGGTAAATAAAAGGCTTACATCTTCATGGGATCTGATGGCTGCACCTACTTCAAAATAGATCTAATGGTCGCACTTCTACAAAATAAATGAACAATGATAAGTCAAATTGCAAAGATATAAATCACACATTTTATTTAGATCCAATGGCAGCGTTTGATCCTGCTAGATCGAATGACCATGATTGTAGCATACTAGTTCAGAGTTAAAAGTTCTTTCATTCGAGCTAAATATAATTATCATTTCACTTGTTATAGATCCAACGGTTGCATCGAATCCCTTTTAGATCCAATGGTAGCACCTTTAATGAAATGGTCAAAGAGTAATAAAGTGGTCATATACAAAATATAGCCAAATTTGATCCACGGTAGTGCTTAATTCCATCATATCCGATGGTAGCACCTTTTTAGAGCAGTCAAAGACAAAACGACATCAACTATCATGCTTAATATTGATTGAATCGAATGGTTGCAATTCATCTAGATGATCTTAAGGATATAAAGCACACATCATGGGCTAATCCAATGACGGTGCTTGTTCCCTCTCAAATCTTATGGTAGCGCTTTCCCGAAAGTGATCAATGTTTAAATGAAGCAATCATCAAGGGGGTTGAGATCAAAGCAGATCAGACGGTCATGCTTATCTCTACCCAAATCTAATGGGTACACTTAGTCAAGGTTATCAAATGATAATAAAGTGGGATAAAAGATGCGCATCTCTATTTGATTTGACGATGGTGCTTGACCCTACTCAGATTTGATAATAATACGTAGCCAAGGCATCCGAAGGTTAAGGTATATGATCTATATTTTGCGGTCAAAAAAATTAATTACGATAAGAACAACCAAAATTTACATCTAATTAAGATTAAGGGAGGGTCTAATATGTTTCTAATGACCCCCTCTTTTGTGGTTAAACATGACACACATCTAGAAGATCAGATGGTGTGCACGATAAGTCTTTGATCAAACAATGAATTATTTAGAAACATGAGCAGGATATAGAGGACTATGTTTTAAAAAGAAATATACATTTATAGTCATCATGCTAGTATTAATAAAATAGAGATTTTAATGGTTAATAAAATGGTAAAATCATATGTTTAAACCTAAAATCTATTACTAACCTAACCCATATGGCTAACTGTAACACAAATATATTATGTCGCACGACTAACCATTATGCAGGATCGAATAAATCAATGGTGAAAATTGAAACCGATGGATCTAACAAGGAGTATGGTATGCAATGCTCAAGAAGTGAATATTATGACCGAGATTTAGTGAATTTGGATGGCACACACTTCTATGAACAAATCCAACAACCGAACCCTAGAATACCGACCACTGCTTAATGGATAGCTCCTTTCAAAGGTGGCAAAGTATTTTACAAAAAAATTCCCTGTGAAAGGCCACCATTGTTATTTTAATAGTACCATGTCAGAAAAAAGGGTAGCTCAACAACCAATAGAAACACTGTGAATGATTGCAAGTGCACAAACCAAGGTCCTCATGGATGTACAGATCGAGGAAGATCACCTGCCATGATTATCCAATTTTAAGAAATGACACTATGGCGGATGTCCATTGGCTAAAGTTGAGGTGGTTTGTTGCATTGCATTAATGACACACTATGTGAGGCCAGTAAAGCCACTCCGCTCTTTATTACTTAAAGTCCCACTCTTTGGATGCCATTGCCACCCTAGTTATTTTAGAGCAAAGACCTTGTTCGAGAGAGCAGAAAGTTATCAGGTACCCAAAAAAGTGTGTATCATGGTGAGGCAGAGTAATTCATGTGAGCATAATAACCATTTTTGGGAATACCTTTATATCCAAAGACACTCGAGAAGTAATAACCAATCTCCATACACCGAGCTCCCTGGAGGAGTAATGACTATGACGAGGATGTATGATTTTTCAAAAAATTCTAGGGTTAATAAAAAACTCATACCAACCCAATAGTACGAGTTGAAAATACATGTGTTAAGAGCCTCGAAGCCACAATAGAAAATGAGCAGCGTTCTCCTTTGTTGTTGACCGATTTATTCAACAAAGCAAAGAAGTCATAGACCCTAGGAGAAATAGATGGACCAGTAATGTAGAGAAATTGATATGCCCTAGGGTGTATTATTGT
This sequence comes from Wollemia nobilis, assembly GCA_028583015.1. NCBI lineage: Eukaryota > Viridiplantae > Streptophyta > Pinopsida > Araucariales > Araucariaceae > Wollemia > Wollemia nobilis. Next base: position 21,170 of record JAQPPZ010005206.1, on the reverse strand, counting down.
ACATACCTAATGGTATGGCTAGCAATGGCCTATGACAAGAATACTAGTACTTTCAAAGATAATAAAGGATGTCCAATTTTTAGCATAGCAACCAAGAACATTAAAGAAGTCTTTCATCTAGAGCCTTCGAACACCCAACTAATTTACTAGGTAATTGAAAGGCAATCTTGTCAATTAACTGAGTTAGATTCCATTAAAAAAAAATTGATGTGAGGAAGTACAATTCAAATTTCCCATTAGAAAGATCGCATTTAAACCTTGGGTCAGGGATTTCTGTGACATGATAAATGTTATTTTGGGGGTACACGAACTTAGTATAGTAGGAAGAGTTACTCTATACTTGGTAATACAAAGTAATAGAAGAATACATACCCCTATCTATGGCCTAGGAGGAGGAATTGAGTAGGCAAATGCACAAGCATTTTTCAATATTGAAGAAGGCAATTTTAGAATAGAAGAAAGAGATGCCCTATTTTTTCCACTATTCCATTCTCATGCACCTGTTGGCTGGATAATTGGGAAATGATAGTCAGCATAGAATAGGAGCCAATGATAGTCCATATGAATAGAACAGTTTTTGGAGAATACGTGAAGGACACACCCACTTGGGTTAGTTTTGTGACAACTTCATGGTAGAAATTCACTTGATTCTGATAGGCAACATGCCTGAGAGATTAGGGCCAATAATTAGGTCTTTCATAAAAGAAAAAGAAATAGGGGATTACTTCTTCTTAGAAGGATTCAAATATATGTGACTTTATGGGGTCAAAATTCCCCTAAAATGTTACCTATGTACTGCCCCTTCTTCCTGGCCTCCTTAGAACTAGCAAGTCAAGTTGTAGAAGAAGCTAAAATGAGGCAGGAAAAAAAGCATGGCCAAGTCCCCTGGCTTAATGTTCCATGCAAGTTTGGACATTACACCTTTGCAAGATATAAAACACTATTCAAAGGTATGTACGACTTGGAAAATGTGGATTTTGAAGAGATAACTTGGAGATCCCATGATCCCCATAAAATATATAGGTAAATGATGAATCGTGAATACGCCTGGATCGAACATAGGAAGGACCAATATGAGGAAGCACTACTGATGTTATGGAGAAAGGAGAAGATTTACAAAAAGTATGGAATGATTTTCCTTTTGAGGATAGGGGAAATATTCAAATTCATAGACCATATGAATACCCCATGGAGCTCAATGCAATAAATATAATTACTGTAGATTTTGCAGCCCCAATTTTCCCTAGCCCCACTCAAGCCATCCGAGAAGAGCTCAATGTAATAAGGAGAATTACTGTAGATTTTGCAGCCCTAATTTTTCCTACCCACACTTAAGCCATCCGAGAAGATGCACTATTAGAAATTATAAAGGAGAAAGACCTTGACCAAATGGAAGTTATTATGGGTGCTGCCAATATAGTGGAACACCAAATATAGGCTCCAAAAAATTCTCAACCCCAATTAGAAGTGATGCCCACTTCACTAAAGATTAATGATAAATAAATACCAATTCCATTTGTGACACAAATGAAAGCCAGTGGTTTTGGAGAAATATTAAGAGATATAGGGTGGAAAAGCAAGAGGTGGTAGCTGCCCCTGAGGCAAAGAAACCTAAGCTGGCTCTGACCTCAACAAAAGTTACATTAAAAAGGGTCAAAGAAGAAATAGTTTTTAGTGTAGCTAATGAAAAGGAACTACAGATGATAGCCAGAATGTATGGCATGAGAGAAAGTCCTATCGTAGAGGTAGGATAGGACAAGTCCAGGTCATCTATAACAGAAGTGTCCATACCCGCCCCATAAGAACCAGTGATACTCACGGTTGATGACCGAACAGGGGAGATTTCAATGAAAAGGAAAGAGGCTGACATGATAAGGATAAAAAAAGCCATAACTTTGTAGACTTTAGACCATATGCATCAAACGAATAATGAATTGAGGAGTCAATTGGGGGCCAGTGATAAGGAAAAAGTAGAAATACAAGCCTTGATTGACAGTCTAAAGGAAGAGTTCACAAAGAAAATCACCCCACCAGTATAGCCCCCATAAGTTGTGAAAATAGTAGACCATAAAGATTATTTTTCTAAGATAAAAAAATAAATGTCATTTAAAATTCAAGACAGGATCAAGGGGATCACTGAGATATTCAAGTAGATTGGGGTAATCCAGGTTACAGCCAAAGAAATTAAAATTTTTATAATGATTATTATTTTAGTCAACGAGCGGCCAATTGGAATAAAGAACCTATGTTTTTATATTTACGTTTTTATCATTATTTATATTATTTTTTCCCATAATTTTCAATTGTATTTAGAAGTGTGTTTTACGTTTCTTGATTTTCTTGAATTCTTCTAAGAACCATCTCCTATGAGGTTGAGAGTTAAAAATCAAGCAATATTGATAATACATTATGTTCTTTCTGCACTACTTGTGTTGGCGACTCTGTCTAGACAAACCTAGAAATAAAAAATAAATAAAGGAGCAGAACATGCTAGCACACACCAGGAGAAGTGGTAAGGAGCTATTCCTAGAATTCAAAAATCTAGAGATATTTACCCATACCCAAAAAATCCCACTTCTTAAGAGTATCATTTATGAGAACAAATCTTATTTAGCAGTAAAAAGTACGTAAAGAAAAATAGAACTCAGAATATTGTTGCTGCTATTATTACTATAGATGAAGCTTTTAATTTTACTGTAGAAAATACATCAAAATCATCTAAGTCTCATAGCCCTGTAGATTATAATACAAAAGTTAATGATCCCTTAGATTATATTCAGGCTACCTAACCCCATTTTCTTGTAGGTTATGCTATTGTGAATTCAAACCCCATTGCAACTACAGTAACAATGGCTCAGCCAAATCAAAATAATGTTCATTTGTGGAGGACCAATAGGTACATGCCTTTTGCCTTGCCTAAAAATTTGAATGCCTTACCTAATAAAGCCCACAAATACCTTCCAAATTTTCTAGGGAATGATGCAGTAACTGGAGAAGACCATATCCAAAGTTTTTTGTATGCAATGGATAGCCTAGAGGTAGAACATGAAGAGGTAGTCCTAAGACTATTCTTGCAAACTTTGGAAAAAGATGCTAGGGAATGGTTCAATTCTCTCCCACACAATGATATTCCAAATTTTACTAAAATGGAAACTATGTTCCTAAAGAAATACGGGGAGAGGAAAAATTAACAATCCCTATTAATTGAGTTGGCCACCATAAGGAAAAAGGAAAATGAGGCTATCTGTGATTTTAACAAAAGGTTTTCCAAAACTAGGAACAAAATCCTTGCTAACCTCAAGCCTAGTGACATTCAGTCAATTTGCTTCTACAAAAATATTTTTCAAGGTGAATTTAATTATGAATTAAGGTAATAACAAGCCACCACTATTTATGGGTGTATGGAAAAAGTAATGGATATCGAAAGAAACATGCTTGACAGTGGTAAAATAAAGCCATACTCTCTGGAAACTAATCAACCTAAGAGAAAACCTAAAAGAGTAGCCTTTGATTTACAATGAAGAGCTGAAGTGGATCTAATGGAAAAACTAACTAATCAAATGGTTGAGATGTTTAATACCATGAATAACAGGTTAGCAAGAATAGAAAGAAATAATAGGAACAATAGGAATAATAGTGAGACATCACAAACAGAGTGACCACATGTTGATAATCACCCTCCCTTCAAGAAAAAATTCAATAGGAATTGGGGAAATAACAATGGCTCTGAGGAAGAAAATAGGAATAGGAATAATGGAAATAATAATTGGAAAAATAGAGAGTCTAACAAAGATCAAAATAGTGTCCCAAACCCTATCCCATATGCTAATATAGCAGAAGGTTTTCCTTATTTCTGTTCAACTTGTGATGCCCCATAACCCAAAAGGATGTGGTATTTACCTAAGTGAACAACACAATGTAGATCTACATGATGATTCAGATGTAGATATAAGAATCAATACCTATTGGTCTCTAGAAGATGAGTCTAGAGAAAGGCTATTTGAAGAGAATATGGACAAGTATGCTTCAAATCATCATCCTCAAATCTTAGTAGTTGAAGGTATAAATTGTTTACAAAAACCACATGAGTCAAGATATGATAAAATGAAGCAAGGAAAATTAATCCCAACTGCTAAAGAAATAGAAGAGTTAGAAGCCACTCACATTCTAAATTTGAGAAACAAAACAGTTCCGAATAGAACAAAGAAGACTTCCATTAGTGAAATAAAGAAACAACCCTTCATCAACAAAAATGCTAGGAAAGAGAGAATTGATAAGACCCCTAAAAAGGTCATTCCTGAGATAGTTGAGTATGAAGAGCAAACATCTAAAGAAGAAAGCAAAAAACCATTGGACATAAAAAAGATAGAATTTGATGTTGGGTCAGAAATCAGTAAACAAAAAGTGAACATTAATTTTGGTGAGCTTATGAAAGTGCGGGAGTACATAGAACAATTCTATAGAACATTTGGATTGACTGAACAAAAATAAGAACCAACTTGCCATGCTGCTAGATAGAATCAATATGATACAAAATCACCATCTTTTATCAGACCCTTCTATGTATCATTAAGATATAATTCAAACGAATGAGAGAGGTATGTAATCCATAATTGTATGCTGGACAGTGGAGCTTCACATAATATCACGCCCAAAATGATAGCTAATCAAATGGGGTTAATCTGTACAAGGGACTCTACCCCTATTTTAGTTATGGACAGTAGGCAAGTACCTTGCATTGGAGTGATAACTAGACAGACTATTGGTTTTTCTAGACTAGCATGCCAAGAAAGGTATAGTGATGGATGTTGTAGTAGTAGATGTAGATCCCTTTTTCTCCCTCTTACTAAGCAGGCATTAGGCTGAACAATTAGGGGGCTCAATTCAATTAGATTGGTCTTATGCAACCATTCCTATGTCTGATAAAGAAAATGTAACTCTACTAAGAGAACCATTCAACAAATATTCTATAGAACTAATAAAAACAGATGAAACCATGATAAATCTAGTGAATTCAGTAAACAAAAAAGGAATGGAAGTTTATTCAATATCGCATAATTTATTCCTGGTTACCAGAGGATAAAAACATGGATTCAAAAGTTATGAAAATGGTTGATGTTGAATCAGATAGGGTGTTAACATAGGAAATGTGGACCATGACTTTTTATGGAGCTAAATCCCAATTTGGAGTAGGTGCAGGAGTTAATTTAACTAATGTAAAAGGAAACTACCGTGGTATTCGTTATAGACTAGAATTTCCTTGCACCAATGATGTAGTTGAGTATGAGGCTTTGTTTCTAGGATTGAGGAAAGCTAAAGAGTTAGGCATAACTACTTGGCTGTAACAAGAGATGCAAAATTAATTATTCAGCTGATTAAAGGCAAGTATCAAACCAAGCATCCTAAGCTAAAATAATATAAAAATGCAGTATTGGAAGAAATTGAAATTTTTTTAGCTTTTAATATCTCATTTATTCTTAGAGAACATAATCATGTTGTAGACCTTTTAACTGCGAATGCATCAAGCTTGGATCATCCAAAAATTACCATAGAGTATATGGATAGGTTCCCAACTATTTCTATCTATAAGCCCTCTATACCAGATAACATAGTTTACCTACAGGTCTTCCAAGATGATGTGGATATAAAAAAATTCATGACTTTACAAAATTAATATGCAAACATAATCTATGATGAAAAAGATGAAAAAAAATTGAAAGACCAAATAGGTGAACCAGTAGAAGTAATCCAACTAAAAACAAACAGAATACCAAAAGGATTAGTTTCTCTGGAGAGTCTATTTGATGATTTTGATCAAGAATTCAAACCTCTCTTGAAAGAGACTATAGCTGAAGATGTTAATATTGGTACAATGAAAGAACCCATAATAGTAAAAATAGACACAACTTTACTAGCAAAGGAAAAAGTTGGATATATCAGTTTCTTAAAGAAAAATAAAGAAAATTTTTCTTGGACTTACGAAGATCTAAAAACCTTCAAAATAGATGTAATGACACACATATTACCCCTAAAGAAATATTCCAATCCATTCAAACACAAATAGAGGAGATATAATCCTACCCTACACCCAATAATGCAAAAAGAGGTATAGAAATTGTTGGATTCCAAAATAATCAGAAAGATAATATTTTCCTCTTGGATATCCAATTTAGTACTAGTTAGAAAGAGAAATGGTGATATTAGACTCTGTGTAGATTTAAAAAATTTAAATAAAAGTTCATTAAAAGATAATTATCCATTGCCAAATATGGAGCAACTATTGCAAGCAATAGTTGGTTCATCCAAAATGTCCTTGTTGGATGGATTTTTTGAATATAACCAAATCCAAATTAATCCAAAATATAGACATAAGATAGCATTCACCACACCTTGGAGCACATTTGAATATTTGAGAATGCCTTTTGGCCTAATGAATGCATGTGCTACCTTTTAGAGAGAAATGGACTTTGCCTTCAAAGGTTTAATGTTCAAAATAGTGGTTGTATATTTGGATGACATCATAGTGTTTTCTAAAAATCTAGAAGATCACTTAGAAAATCTAGCTACAATATTTGCTCGATGCAAAGAATTTGGAATTTCCCTAAATACCAAGAAGTGCATATTCGGAACAACACAAGGGAAATTATTAGGTCACATACTTTTAGAAAAGGGGATAAGTATCGACCCAAAAAGGATAGAAGCCATCCCAAAAATTCCACCCTCCAAAAACCTTAAAGGAGTCAGGTTATTCTTTGGCAAAGTAAATTTTGTTAGAAGATTCATTCCAAATTTTGTAGACATGACCAAACCCATAAATGACATGGTTAAAAATACTGAAGAAATAAAATGGACAACACAAAACATGGAAGCCTTCAATAGATTAAAATAAGCCATTTCCACTACCCCAGTGTTAAGCTGCCTTGATTATTCTAAAGACTTCAACATTTACTCATACACATTTGAGAATTCTATTGTTACTGTCCTCTCACAGAAATATGATGAAAATAATGAAAGGCCAATAGCATTTATGAGTTCAAGGTTGAAAGGAGCATATCTTAAGTATACCTTATTAGAAAAACATGCTTATGTAGTAATACAATATTTAGAACACTTCAAAGGTATATTTGGATCAAATAAAGTTTACTATTGTATCCCTTTCATAATAATAAAATATGTCTTCACCCAGTCTGAGCCACTAGGAATGCCTGCAAGATGGATGGTGAAACTATTACAATATGATGCATAATTCAAAATAGTCAAAACTGTAAGAGGGCAAGGTTTAGCAAAATACCTGGCATATAAAGGAGAAATTCTAATAATATCATTATAGTAGGTGAGATGCAAGTCATCAAGAGAGTTAATAATGCTGAATGTAAATGGTATGATGCAATATTGGCATACCTACAAACTTTGTCTTTCCTAAAGGACATGTCAATTAATAGAATGAGATCAATAAAATTGCAAACACAGAAATATCATGTGCAGGATGGTGTGCTCTATTGGAGACACCCTGATGGTGTGTTATTATTCTACTTATATGAAAGTGAAGTCCTAGAAATAATGAAATAATTTCATGAATATTTCTATGGAGGACATTTTGCTTCAAAAGCCACTATAAATAAAATCATGAGAGTAGGTTATTATTGGTATACAATTTTCAAATATGTATATCAGTATGTTAGGAATCGTCATAACTACCAGATTTTTGCAGGTAATAAGAACTTGGTTTCTATGCCTCTCAAACCAGTGATCATAGAAGCACCTTTCACATAGTGGGGCATTGATTTGATTGAAGATATCAATCCAAACTCATTAGGTAGACATAAATGGATCATAACTACAATAGATTACTTCACCAAATGGGTAGAAGCTTCTCCTTTTAGAAGTTCCACATCTCAAACTATTATAATTTTTTTAGAGGAAAATATTCTAACCAAGTTTGGGGTCCCTCAAAAGTTAGTAATAAATAATGGGAAATATTGTGTATCATATAAGATGGTAGAGTTTTATGCTAAGTATAGAATAGAACTTTACCACTTTGCAATTTATTATTCGTAAGGAAATGGTCTAGCTGAGTCATCAAATAAAAATCTAACTACTAGAATTAAAAGATCATTGGGTAAAAATAAGAAGAGTTGGGACAGTGAATTAAAATTTGCTCTATGGGCAGATAGATTGTCTTTAAAAAGAAATACAGGAATAACTCTTTATGAATTGGTATATGGAGAAAAAGCCTTGCTACCGCCCAAAATAGAGAAATTTACCCTTTCCCTACTATTACAGGATCATGAACACTCAGCCTTATAGAGGAGGTTAGACTAAATTGTTCAATTGCAAGAACAAAGAAGATATACCTTAAATAGGATAACTAATCACACTCAAAAAATTGTAAAATCATTTAACAAGAAAGCAAAGGGTACTCCTTTTTGTGAAGGTGATATAGTGATCTATTGGGATCCTAAGAATGATAAGCATGGAGAGAAAGGAAAACTTGAACCCAAGTGGATTGGCCCCTATCAAATAGCTCAAGTTGTTGGTCCAAACACTTACAAGTTGCAAACCTTGAGAGGTGAGCTAATGAAAATCCCTATCAATGCTATACATATTAAAATTTATAACCCCTGCCATGGGGTCGATAGGGAGTAAAAATCCTAATATTAGGATGTTATGTTTTAACAGTCGAGTTTTCTTTATTTGTTCTATTTTGCTCTGTGTGGGTTTAAATTGTTTTGTTTTTCATGATCATCATAGGATGATGAGTATTATTTACTATCTATTTTCCTAAAGATAAATAGAAAAGAGGTAATTTTCGATGATGCTTCCAATTCTTCAAAAATGAACGTTCCTATAAAATATCATATGGTATGAAATAAAACAAAGTAAAATTAGAGTTGTTGTACCATCATGCCAAAGCTTCACATTGCAAATATTATTTAAAGAAATTTTAGGATCTAAAGGACAAAATTGTGTTTGGTAAGTTGGTTGAGCTAAAAATCATTACACTCTATCCTTTAGCCAAAAATTGATCCTCAACTCAAGGCAAAATCATTGCACAATTTTCTTATATCAAAATATTTCTCAAAAAGAGAAAGAAAATTTAAATAATGTAGATTGAGTTTGTATCTAAGATATCTTAGAAAACCTCTACCGAGGCTATAGACTCTTGACTAGAAGTAGAGTAAAACCAGATGGGATCAGTAGCACCTCCACCAGGGCTATAGACACTTGACTGGTAGTGGATCCCTACAAATGGTGAAAATATTAAGGAGTGAAATTACTCATTATGCTTGACTATTTTCCAAAACATGATGAAGTTTTGGAAGACCCAAAAATAAAATTGAATGCACTAACACACACTCAAGCCAAGGCATGATGAAGCAAGTGACTTTGATGCATTATGTATGATCATATTTTAAGACTATGTAGAATAATCATAACAATACTCCAAAAGTTCATATTAACTTAAAATTTGTATCCTTTGATCTAAATTGGACTGAGGAGAATAACAGTTTTTGGATACTTTATTACTTTGATGTCATGTTGTTGTTGCTTTATTGTATCTTTTCAGTTTTAAGTTTTCTTTGTTTATGTTTTGAGTTTTCTTATCAGGCTTGATAATTTATGATTCTGTTTAATGCTAAAAATAAAACCATAAGATTCTAGAATTCTCAAGTGCCTTAAGTTTTCAACATAGTGTCCCAGTCAGAGCCTATGTTGAAGACAAATTTGACTCAACATCAGATACCCCAGTTTTAATTTTTTTTGGCTTCAATAATTTAACAAATGTTGTTGGTCTCTATTGCATTCTCCTCTAAGAAATTGATTTTCAATGGTTTAGTCCCTAAGAGCAGTCATAAAAATATTAATCTTAATCAAGTTTAAAATTGTGGCCTTGACCATTAATAAAGTTGCTCATGATCGTTAATCAAAGAGCCTTTTTCAGATTAATCAATCACTAAATTGTTATTAGTCGTTGGGCCTCTCTGATTTATTAAAAGGATTGTAATTCGTGAATCAGATAAATAAGTACCCCTAAAAAAGGGCCTTGATCCTTATTATAACATTGATCAAAGGGTTCTGACCTAAATAAAATGAACAAAACCCTAAGTCCATGGGTATCTAATTAATTTATTATATAACATTTAGGCCTAAAATCGATTAAAGTCTAAGTTTTAAAATTTTATCATAAGGCAAACAAGGGTATGTGCCCCCTTTGCACTTAAAAATTGAGCAAGTCCAAAAATATGGACGATAGTGTTTCACCCTCCGAGATCGGACGAACGCGCTCACATAATTAACCCGAAGGATAAATGCAAAAGAAAATATCGTAGTCCAAGTATATAACCTAATGTCTTGAACGTAAATTTAATAAAATCAAACTAAGGGTACATGCCCCCTTTAGATAAACATCGAACACTTTGGGTAGATCTAAAGGTATTGCTCGAATCCTCCTCGATCGGACAGATGCACTTTCATAAGACAACCAAAGGTTAAGTCAAACAAGTCAATAACATTGCATGGTCGAATGTTAATAAATCTAAGTCAAAAAGGAAATTGAGTTAAGGGTTACGTGCTCCTTTGATTAAAGTGTCATGCAAATAAAAAAAATCTAAGGGCAATACTTTATTGGGATAAATCGTATTATCACATTCAATCTAAATATGAGAGGGTTAACATTAAAAAGTGCTAAGTGCCTTGGGACTAATTACATTACTAAACAAGATTAATGAGGGTCTTAATACATTGATAATCATTGCCCTTTCGTTAATCATAGATTAATAAAGATTAAAAAGCATGTGCACCTTATGTTATTTTTTTTAGTTTTGCAGGTCAAAAGAAGATCTACGGTAGCACTTTCTCTTGAGTTAATTCAACGGTAGCACTCACCGTAACTTGATCGACCATTAAAAGCTCATATCCGAGTCAAAGTCAAAACACTCCCCATCTTTGGAAAATCTAACGACTATGGATAATCTAAGTTGATTCAACGATTGCGCACCAAGAAAGTTAACTAAATATTAAAAAGCCTCCTTTTGGAGGTAAATAAAAGGCTTGTGCCTTCATGGGATCTAACAACTGCGCTTGCTTCAAAACAGATCTAACGGTCACGCTCCTATAAAATAAACAAATGATGATAAGTCAAATCACAAAGGTATAAATTGCACATTTTTATTAGATCCAATGGCAGCATTTGATCCTACCAAATCCAACGGCCGCAATTATAGCATACCAATAAATACTTAAAATTTCTTTCATTCGAACCAAAGATAATTATCATTTCACTTGTTATAGATCCAACGGTTACATCGAATCCCTAGCAGATCTAACGGTACAACCTTTAATAAAACAATCAAAGAGTAATAAAGTGTTTGTTAGTGGAATATAGCTAAAGTTGATTGATGGTAGCACTTAATTCCATCATATCCGATGGTAGTACCTTTTTAAAGCAATCAAAGATAAAATGACATCAATGATCATGCTTAATCCCGATCGAATCCAACGAGTGTGCTTCATCTAGATGATCTAAAGGATATAAAGCACACATCATGGGCTAATCCAATGATAGTGATTATTCTCTCTCAAATCTGATGATAGCACTTTTCCACAAGTGATCAACATTTAAACGAAGTAGTCATTAAGGGATTTGAGGTCAAAGCAGATCAAATAGTCATGCTTATCTCTACCTAGATCAAACGGTTGTGCTTATTCGAGGTTATAAAAGGATAATAAAGTGGGATAAAAGGTGCACATATCTATTTGATCTGATGATGGCGCTTGACCGTACTCAGATCTAATGACAACATGTAGCCGATGCATCCGAAGGTTAAGGTATATGATCTATCTTCCGCGATCAAAAAAATTAATTATGATAAGAACCACTAAACTCTACATCTAATTAAGATTAAGGGAGGGTCTAATACATTTCTAATGACCCTCTCTATTGTGGTTAACCCCGATGCACATCTATAAAATCATACGAGTGCACACAGAAAGTCTTTGATCAAACGACGATTTCTTTTGAAACATGAGCAGGATATAGAGGACTATGTTTTAAAAAGAAATTGGCATTTATAGTCATCATGCTAGTATTAATAAAATTAAGATTTTAATGGTTAATAAATTGGTTAAATTATATGTTTAATCCTAAAATCTATTGCTAACCTAACTCATATGGCTAACCTTAACAAGCATATATTATGTCGCATGACTAACGATTATGCAGGATCAAAGAAATCAATGGTAGAAATTGAAACCGATGGATCTAACAAGGAGTATAGTATTTGATACTCAAGAAGTGAAAATTACAACTAATATTTAGTGAGTTTGGATGGCACATGCCTCTATGAACAGATCTGACAATCGATCCCTAGAATATCGATCACTACTTAACAGTATAGCTCCTTTTGAAGGTGGTATTGGAACCATTTCTTGTATCCATAGGATTTGATTGTCACACTACAAGAAATCATTTGAAACCAATGAGCTATTACAGGCTCTGGTCAACCTGCCTCTTCATTCTGATTAAAAATAGCTATTGCTACAAGAAAACTATAGAATGGGTAAGGAAACCCCAACGGTGAACTTATGATTTTACACAGTTTACACGCTCTAGATTTAGAATTATACTATATGTATTTAAAATGACCAAGCAATAAAAATAACTAATTATTATATCTTTTGTGGACCGGTGCCTAGATCCATTGGTTTGTTATAGCAATTTAACAATGTTTATAACATGAAAAAGAAAGAATATGATTGAGAGAGAATTGGCACTATCATATCTATTTGAATATAATAATAAAAATAACAGTTGGCCACCGACAGAAATGTACATAATACATTCAAATAATGTAACACATTACGTAGTAACACACAGTGCCAAGACAAATATTTAATAAGAATGAAACCCATAATTGTATTTATTTAATAGTAAATTACATTCAGAGTAGGTAGGATGCCATTTAACTCTGTATTTCCAAGAAATACATCAGTACAATGAAGAAAAATCTGTTCGAATAATGTAACAAGTCTCTCCTACTCTCCTTGTTCCAATATGGTAACAACAAAGTCTCTGAATCTCAGGCTCAATAGGATAGTAAATAATCTCAGCTTCTTGAGCACTTTCCTATCAAAATCTTGCACGACAAAGGGAAGAATAAGAAATGACAAATAAAATAGACACTCAAAAGGAGATACAACAACACAACTAGCAGGGCACTCAAGTATACCTCTTAGAAAAAATGTTATCTAAATCCTTGATGCAGATTCTGATCGCAACTGGTTCCTTTTATAGCTTATGGTTCTTAAATCTATTATTTTTGGTACAATCCTAGCCCCACACTTGTCACTATCTGATTTGATTTCCAAAAATAGTACATTTGGCTCCCATTATCTTCTTTTATTTGTACTTTAATAATTCTTTGGTCTCGTTTTACCTGAGTGGTTCAACCGGTGATACTGGTATGCTGGGGACTTCCCTCTTTTGCCTTTTTGTCCTTGGCTTCTTCTCTTACTATTTCTTGTTGAGTATCTGGTTGATCTTCTACTTTGGATATTTCCCATTTCTCTTCAACCTGAGCTTCAAGAACTCATTTCCAGTTATAGGTTGCAAGTTTTAATCTCTTTTCCCTTTTTACTCTATTGCAACCATATTATCTTTTTATCAATCCTTTTCCAAGCATCAATGTCAAAAGACACAACAAACCTCAACATGTTCATTTCTTGCAGAATCCTATTCTTCTATATATTAATGTAATTTCTACTTTTTTCATAGTGGGTGATCAACATTTCCATGGTGTTCACCAAGAAAGTAGTTTGTCTAGTCATCTCTAGCTCATTATCAGGATCACAATCAAAATATTCTATTTTGTTTTTCAAGAGATCTTCTATACTGGCAGTTTCCAGAAATTCTTCAATGACAGTCCTATATCTGCCAATTTGTCTATCATGTCATCTAACAGACTAAACATTTTTGCAACATTGTTGTACCACCTTCCCATGTTGGATACAAACATAGTTGCCCTCATGAACTCAATATTGCACTTGACCTCAGTTTCATCATTCAACATTACTTATTGATTTTGTATCTCTTCAAAGTACTCAGACATGAAATCAAGAGTAGGACGGATGATCTCGAGGTATTATTTCTTTTGACTGATTAAAATCTCCATCTCTTGAGTAGTAACTCGAATTACCCTAACCTGCTGGAACATTTCAGTAATCCCCTCAATTCTATCCCGAATCTTCTTTGACATTTCTCTTTTAGTTGCATTCAAATAATTTGTATAATTGAGGATCCTTACCACTTTGGGAGGTTGAGTTATTGTGGTGTCTTTTTGTGCCAACTCTTCCTGCAGTTTATTTATTAAGTCCTGCATCTTTGTCTTTTCTCTATCACTGGTCTCCAATTGGCTTCTTAATACAGTGTTATTTTGATGGAGCTGATCCAAATTTTGTTCATGTATTGCTTTGGCCACTTTGACTATGTCACCTTCTTTTCCAAGAATTGATGTTCCTCCAGTTTTCTCATTAACTTTAAGAACAATAGGTTCTTGTAGGACAGAAAATTTTATCTCTATCATACTTGATCTGGAAATTTCTATTTCCATCCATGCTGTGAAATCATCTCCCCTGCTTCCCATACCTGCTACCATTTGTAGCTCTTGCTCTTGGGCATCGCTAAAAGTCATTTGTTCCTCAGATATTTCTAACACAATATTGGTGGAGGGTAGTGCTAAACTTGGTTTCTTAGCCTCGGGGGTAGATGTACCTACTTGCTTCTTGACATCAAGATCTCTTAAGATACCTCTGAATCCCCCTACTCTTTTCATGTTCATTTGTATTACTAATGAAATTACTATTTCCTTGTATTTTATCTTCAAAGAGTTGGGAATAGCTTTGGGGGCTAACTTCATCACACTAGTTACTGTTAAAAATTGTCTAGAGATGGGAACTATAGCCTACTAGGGAGGAATTTGCTCTTGTGCTGGTGTTGCAACCACCTCTTTTCCTTTGGCTGCACTGGAGCTTTTGAGGACCTTATGGGTAGTTCTATGTGCCTCTTCCAGCCTGAGGGGGGCATTATTAGGGACTTTGACCTATTGTTCTATGATATCTACAGGATTCACGGTGACCTCCAACTGGTTGATGCCTTGATCCTCTATAAATTCTAACATAGGGTCCTCCCCGATTGCCTAGGTGGCTTCTAGTAAGAGGGGGGCCATAGATTCTACTCAAATCCCTCTAAGGAAAACCAATTCTATCGAGTATTCATATGATTTATGTATTTGAAAATTACCCCTTTTCTCGAAGGAATACTTATCCCATACAATTTGTAAATCTTTCCTTGTATTTATAGCATCTAATAGTTCTTCTTACTAAGCATCCTTCCTATTATTGACGTAGGCATATTCTCTATTTTTCATTGATTTTTCATACTTTCCATCTGGATCATAAGGCCTCCAAGTTATTTCCTCAAAACCCATGATATCCAAATCATACATTCCCTTGAGTAAGGCTAGGTATCCCATAAACATGTAACTTCCAAACCTGTAAGGGATGCTAATCCATGGAACTCTACCATGTTTCTTCACCAACCACATTTTGGCCTCTTCGGCAACCTATCTACATAGTTCTAGGGCAGTGAGGGATAAGGGACAATACATTGGCAACATTTTTGGGGGAATTTTAGCTCAATAGAGCTGAATATATGTGAACCCTTTTAAGAAGAAATAGTCTCCTATATATTTTTTTTATGAAGGCTCTCACCCTAGGTCCCAGTATTTCAAGGAGAAATCCAGTCAAAATCTAGTGAAATTCCACCATCAACACATCACAAAACCAACCTACGTGGGAACGACCTTCATGTATCTTCCAAAAACTAGTATGAAAATAAGGAATCTCAACGACCCTAACTCTTTTTTGGCTTTATTATCCTAATTGTCCCACTAGTAGGTGTATGAGGATGGAGTAATTAGAAAAAATAGGCATCTCCTGTCTTCGTTTAAGGATTGCCTCTTTCAAATATGTTATTTATGAGTGCATTTGATCACTCAAAACTCGCTCCCATGCATAGACTGGAGTGCCTATTGCTCGATTACACTATGCTACTAAAATTAACATTATCCTACCTACTACACTGAGGTCTTGTACTCGTAATACAATGTTAATCATATCGCAAGTCTCAGACCCATGGTTTGAGAGCAATTGGAAATTTATCAACTACTTTCTCATGCGCTTCAAAAAATAATTTAAAAATATCTAACTTAGTTAAAATTTGAGATTGTCATTCAATTATCGTTTTCACCAGTCGAGTATTTGCAGGCACTAGTTTGAAAACCTGCTTGATGTGCCTAGCTGCGATGTTGAATACTAGTCTATCTTTGTTGTCTCGAAACATTCTGCTGTTCTTGTCGTACGCTATGACTAGCCAAGCCAACAAGTCAGGAGAGTAGTGTACCTTCAGACATATCAGTTTTCCAAGATTATTGGTCCATCTAGTGCTCTTGGGAAAACCCTTATGTTGCAGTCTCCTCGCTTTATGGAATAAATCTACCAACAACCAAGGGCATCTCTCATCATTTTCAATTGTGCGAATGAAAATTTTGATGCAGGTATTTTCCATTTCGTACTACTACGTGAGAGTGAGATTTTTTCCTAGCCCACATTTATGGGCGAACTCGTACATAGTAGTACTAGGCACAACTGGTCTGTGACAAATCTCACTACCTCCTCTATAACTTTGGGCATGAAATCAGTTCCCTAAGCCTCCATTTTGTTCTCTACAACTGTTTTAGTCTACTGAAACAAAGTACCATGCTACATTCATAGTACCACGTCAACAAAAATGGCAGCTCAACAACCAATAGAGACATTGTGAATGATTGCAAGTGCACAAACTAAGGTCCTCGTGGATGTATAGACCGAGGAATATCACCTACCATGATTATCCAATTTTAAGAAATGACACTATGGCGGATATCCATTGGCCAAAGTCGAAAGGCAGTTGGTTGCATTGTATTAATGATACACTATGTGAGGCCAGTAAAGCCACTCCACCCTTTATTACTTAAAGTCCCACTATTTGGATGCCATTGCCACCTTGGTTATATTAGAGCAAAGAAATGGTTCGAGAGATCTAAAAGTTATCAGGTACCCAAAAAAGTGTGTATCACGATGAGGCAGAGTAATTCCTATGAGCATAATGGCCACTTGGGGGAATACCTTTATACCCAAATACATTTGAGAAGTAATTAAGTTCATTACTGACCAATCTCCATACACCGAGCTCCCCGGAGGAGTAATGACTATGATGGGGATGTATGATTTTTCAAAAAAGTCTAGGAAAAATAAAAAACTCACACCATCCCAATAGAATGAGATTGAAAATATGTGTGTTCGGATATTCGAAGCCACAATGGAAAATGAGCAGTGTTCTCCTTGGTTACTCGCTGATTTATTCAATAAAGCGAAGAAGTCACAAAACCAGAGAGCCCCTAGGAGAAATAGATGGACCAGTAATGTAGGAAGTTTAATATGCCCTAGGGTGTATTATTGTACAGACCTAATGGCATGGCTAGAAGTGGCCTATGACAAGAATGCCAGGACTTTTAGAGATAATAAAGGACGTCCAATTTTTAGCATAGCGGACAAGCCCATCAAAGAAGTCTTTCATTTGGAGCCTTGAAACACCCAGCTAATTTACCAGGTAATTAAAATGCAGTCTCATAAATTAACTGAGTTAGATTCCTTTAAAATTCTTTTTGATACATATGAGGAAGTACAATTCAAATTGCCCATTAGAAAGACCACATTCAAACCCTAGGTTAGGGATTTCTATGATATGATAAATGTTATTTTGGAAGTACAAGAACTTAGTATGGTAGGAAGAGTTACTCTATACTTGGTAACGTAAAGTAACAGAAGAATAAATACCCCTATCTATTCTTGGGAGGAGGAATTGAGTAGGCAAATGCATGACTAGTTGTCAAAATTTAAAAGGGTAATTTTAGAATAGAAGAAAGAGATGCCCTATTTTTCCCACTATTCCATTCTCATGCACCTGTTGGTTGGACAATTGGGAAATGATAGTTAGCATAGAATAGGATCCAATGATAGTCTATATGTACAGAACAAGTTTGGAGAATACATGAAGGATGCACCCACTTGGGTTGGTTTTGTGACAACTTCATGGTAGAAATTCACTGGATTATGACAGGTGACATGCTTAAGAGATTAGGGTTGAGAATTAGGTCTTTCATCAAAGAAAAAGAAATAGGGTATTACTTCTTCGCAGAAGGATTCACATATATGTAGCTTTATGGGGCCAAAATTCCCCCCAAAATGTTACCTATGTATTGCCCTTTCTCCTTAGCCTCCTTAGAACTGGTAAGGGCAAGTTGCATAAGAAGCTAAAATGAGGCAAGCAAAAAAGCATGGTCGAGTCCCTGGATTAATGTTCCATGTAAATTTGGGCATTACACCTTTGTAGGATATCCAACACTGTTCAAAGGCATGTGCAACTTGGAAAACTTGGATTTCGAAGAGATAACTTGGAGACCCTATGATCCCCATAAAAAATATAGGCATATGATGAATCACAAATACACTTGGGTCGAACACAGGAAGGACCAATATGAGGAAGCACTGCTAGATGCTATGGAGAAAGGATAATATTTATAGAAATTATGGAATGATTTTCCTTTTGAGGATAGTGGAAATTCATAAATTCATAGACCATATGAATACCCCATGGAGCTCAATGCAATAAGGAGAATTATTGTAGGGTCTACATCCCCAATTTTCCCTACCCCCACTCAAGCTATCCAAGAAGATGCACTATTATAAATTATAGAGGAGCAAGGCCTCGACCAAATGGAAGTTATTGTGGGTGCTGACGATATAGTGGAACACCAAATACAAGTTCCAGTAAATTCTCAACCCCAAATTGAAGTGGCACCCAGTGATTCACAACAAGCTCTCATAGGCCTTGATGTAGACAAATGAAAGGAAATGGCTACAATTTCATCCCAAGAACTTGCCATTTCAGGAGATCAAGCTGAAGCTCCTATTACTGATCAACTAATGGACTTAACTAGTGTAAAAAGGTTGGCCCCTCAGGCTATCCCCACTTCACTAAAGATTAATAACAAAGAAATACCAATTCCATCTATAACACAAATGAAAAATAATGGTTTTGGAAAAATCTTAAGAGATCATAGGTGGAAAAGCAAGAGGTGGTAGCTACCCCTGAGGCAAAGAAGCCTAAGCTAAATCCGACCTCAACAAAAGTTACATTAAAAAGAGTCAAAGAAGAAACAATTTTTAGTGTAGCCAATGAAAAGGAATTGTAGATGATAGCTAGAATAGATGGCATGAGAGAAAGTGCTACTACAGAGGCGATACAGAACAAGTCCAGGTCATCTATAGCAGAAGTATCCATACCCGCTCCACATGAACCAGTGATACTCAATGTTGATGATCGAATAGGGGAGATTTCAATGAAAGGAAAAGAGGCTGACATGGTCAAGATGAATAAAGCCATGAATTTGCAAACTTTAGACCATCTACATCAAATGAATAACAAATTGAGGAGTTAATTGGAGGCTAGTTATAACAAAAAAGCATAAATGTAAGCCTTGATTGACAGTCTGAAGGAAGAGTTGGCAAAGAAAATCACCCCACCAGTACAACCCCCACAATTTGTGAAAATAGTAGACTATGAAAGATTACTTGTCTAAGATAAAAAAATAAATGTCATTTAAAATTTAAGACAGGATCAAGGGGATCTCTAAGATGTTCAAGCAGATTGGGGTAATCCAGGTTACTACCATAGAAATTAAAATTTTGATATATCAGAAAGAAAAAGACCTAGATGATCCATCCTACTCTTAACTTAATGGAAAAATATTTTGAAGAGATGCAGAGCAAATTGAATGATGGCACCGAGGTCAAAAATAATATTGAATTTATGAAAGCAATCATGTTTGAGGTAAGCAAAGAAGGGTGGTGTAATAATGCTATAGAGATTTTCATTTTGTTGAGTGACATAAAAGAGAAACTGGAAGATATTGGGTTGTTGTTGGAAGAGTTATTAGAAAACACCAGTGTAGAAGATCTTCTTAAAAATAAAATCGAAGACTTTGATTGTGAACCAGATGATGAACAAGGAATGGCCAGACATACCACTTTTCTGGTAAATATTGTGGATTCGCTTATCACCTAGTATGAAAATAATAAGGGTTATATCAACATGTAGAAAAATAGGATCCTCCAGGAAATGAATATATTGAAATTTTCTATGACTTTTAATGTTGATAGCTAGAAGTTGATTGAAAAATAAATCAGATGGCTGTAGTAGGGCAAGAAATATAAAGAAATCAAAATGTGTAGTTTACGGTTGGAAATGGATTCACCCCTAGAAGAAGAAATAAAAATCACTCAGGGGGGAGAAACTTTAAAAGCATAAATCCAATTAGAGAGCGAAGGAGGAACAGAAAAAGAAGATGTTTTAGGCATAGAGATTACCGAATGAGCAAGTTAAGACTAAAAGAGTCCTAACAACATGTAAATTGTAGACAAATATATCAATGGAGGACAGTTGTACAATTTTGAAAGATCAAATCAGAAAATGACAACTGTAGGGCCCAAATGAGGCCAACCATAACCGAATTAAGAACTAGAGGCTATAAAAGAAGTACCCAGGTTCAAAATCAATCATCAAGCATTTAGAGATAGCATTTTTGCTAAGAGGTATACTTGAGTGCCCTATGAATTATGTTGTTGTATTCCCATTATGTCTATTTTTCTTTGTCATCCCTCATTCTTCCCTTTGTTGTGCAGGTTTTGTTAATGTTGTTTTTGGAAAGCTGAGAATATTTCCAATACTTTCTAAGCCTGAAGTCCAAAGATTCTTCTTGTTATCAATTTAAAATAAGAAGAATTGAAGAAGTCTTGTTACATTATTTGAACAAGTCTTTCTCATTGTATTAAAGGGTTGTAACAGAGTTTAATGACTTTATGTCAATTCTACATGTAAATATCATTGAAAAATTAATACAATCATGGGTTTCAATTTTATCATTTCTTGTCTTCTGTTATGTGTTTTTCCTCATAACAGGTTACATTATTTGAACTTGTTTTGAGCATTTCTTTCATTGGTTAACTCTTAG